>JAMJFZ010000849.1:7500-12500 GCA_026225945.1 Cricetomys ansorgei
GTAACCCTAAGCCTAACCCTAACCTTAAAACCCTAACCCTAACACTAACCCTAAACCTAACCCTAACCCTATCCAACTAACCCTAACCCTAACCCTAACCCTAACCCTAACCCTATCCCTAACCCTGAAACCTTAACCCTTACACTAACCCTAAATCTAACCCTAACTCTAAAACTAACCCTAACCCTAACCCTAACCTAATCATAACCCTATCCCTAAAATCCTAACCCTAACCCTAACCCTAACCCAATCCTAACCCTAACCCTAACCCTAACACCTACCCTAAGCCTAACCCTAACCCTAAAATCCTAACCTAACACTAACCCTAAACCTAACCCTTAACCCTAACCAACTCTAAGCCCAACCCTAACCCTATCCCTAGCCCTAAAACCTAACCCTTATACTAACCCTAAACCTAAACCTTACCCTAAGAATAACCCTAAACCTAACACTAACCCTAACCCTACGCTAAAACCCTAAATCTAACCCTAACCCTAACCCTAACCCTAACCCTAACCCTAACCCTAACCACTAACCCTAACCCTACCCCTAACCCTAACCTAACCCGAACCCTAACCATAACCCTAACCCTAACCCTAACCCCTAACCCTAACAACCCTAACCCCCTAACCCTAACCCTAACCCCAAACCCTAACCCTAACCTAACCCTAACCCTTACCCTAACCCGAACTCTAAAACAACATTAATCCTAACCTTAACACCTAATGCTAACCATAACCTTAACACTAACCCTAACCCTAACCCTAACCCTAACGTAACCATTATCCTGACCCTAACACCTAACGCTAACCATAACCCTAACCCTAATCCTAAAACCTAACCCTATCCCGAATCATAACCCTAACCCTAACCCTGCCCCTGTAACCCTAACCCTAACCCTAACCCATAACCCTAACCCTAACCCTAATACAAACACTAACCCTAACCCTAACCCAAACCGTAACCCTAACCCATAACCCTAACCCTAACTTTAAACCTAACTCTAACCCCAACCCTAACACTAACCCTCTTACTTTAACACTATCCCTATCCCTAACCAACCCTAACCCTAACCCTAACACTAACCCCTAACCCTAATCGTAAGCCTTAACCCTAACACCTAACCCTAACCCTAATCCTAACCCTAAATCTAACCCTAACCCTAACCGTAACCCTAACCCTAACCGTATGCCTAACCCTAACCCCTAACCCTAACCCTAACACTAACCCAAACCCTAACCCTAAAATCCTAACCATAACACTAACTGTAACCCTAACCTTAACCCTAACCCTAACACAAACCCTAACCCTAACCCTAACCCTAACCCTAACCCTAACCCTAACCCTAACCCTAACCCTGCTAACCCTAACCCTAACCCTAACCCTAACCCTAACCCTAACCCTAACCCTAACCCTAACCCTAACCCTAACCCTACCCTAACCCCTAACCCTAACCCTAACCCTAACCCTAACCCTAACCCTAACCCTAACCCTAACCACCCTAACCCTAACACTAACCGTAACCCTAACCCTAACCCTAACCCTAACCCTAACCCTAACCCTAACCCTAAACCCTAACCCTAACCCTACCCTAACCCTATCCCCCCTAACCCTAATCCTAACCCTAACCCTAACCTAACCCTAACCCTAACCCCTAACCCTAACCCTAACCCTAACCCTAACCTAACCCTAACCCTAACCCTAACCCTAACCTAACCGTAACCCTAACCCTAACCCTAACCCTAACCCTAACCCTAACCCTAACCCTAACCCTAACCCTAACCCTAACCCCAACCCTAAGCCTAAACCTAACCGTAACCCTAAACCTAACACCTAACCCTAACACTAACCCTAAAACCCTAACCCTAACACTAACCCTAACCCTAACCCTAACCCTATCCCTAACCCTAAAACCCTAACCCTAACACTAACCATCTAACCTAACCTTAACCCTAACCCTAACCCTAACCCAAACCCTAACCCTAACCCTAACCTTAACCCTAACCCTAAACCTAACCCTAACCCCTAACCCTAACCCTAACCCTAACCCTAACCCTAACCCTAAAACCCTAACCCTAACTAACCCTAACCCTAACCCTAACCCTAACCCTAAAAAACCCTAACCCTAACCCTAACCCTAACCCTAACCCTAAACCTAAATGTAACCCTAACCGTAGGAATGTCTGAAACACAACACAGATGTAAACACACTATCAATGGGCATTTCAACATAGTGGTCAATGCGCACTCATCAAACTATGCACTCTGAGTGTGATTCCACCTTCTCTCACACACAAGACTCTCAGAAGTAACTAAAATACGTATTGCAACAGGATCTAGTAAGAAACACTCTCCTAATTCGCCTAACACATTGAAACACAGTTCCTATGTGTTTCTCCACTAAAACATGAATACATGTCTTTTCTAACTAAGGAAACAGAGAACCTTCAAAGGCGACTACAGAAAAGAAGTGTTTCAAGAACTAAGTAACATGTGTGTTCCAAATGCAATTCTAACCGTAGGAACGTCTGAAACACAACACAGATGTAAACACACTATCAATGGGTATTTCAACATAGTGGTCAATGCGCACTTACAAAACTATGCACTCTGAGTGTGATTCCAGGTTCTCACACACAAGACTCTCAGAGGTATCTAACCGTAATCATAACCCTAACCCTAACCCTAACCCTAACCCTAACCATAACCTTAACCCTAACGCTAACCCTAAACCTTAACCCCTAACCTAACCCTAACCTAACCCTAATCCTAAAACCCTAAACTAACCTAACCCTAACCCTAAAACCCTAATCCTAACCCTAACCCTAACCCTAACCCTAACCCTAACCCTAACCCTAACCCTAACCCTATCCATAACCATAACCCTAACCGTAGGAATGTCTGAAACACAACACAGATGTAACACACTATCAATGGTCATTTCAACATTGTGGTCAATGCACACTCATCAAACTATGCACTCTGAGTGTGATTCCAGCTTCTCTCACACACAAGACTCTCAGAAGTAATAAAATTTGTATTGCAACAGCATCTACTAAGAAACACTCTCCTAATACGCCTAACATATTGAAACACACTTCCTATGCGTTTCTCCACTAAACATGAATACATGACTTTTCTAACTAAGGAAACAGAGAACCTTCAAAGGCGACTACAGAAAAGAAGTGTTTCAAGAACTACGTAACATGTGTGTTCCAAATGCAATTCTAACCGTAGGAACGTCTGAAACACAACACAGATGTAAACACACTATCAATGGGTATTTCAACATAGTGGTCAACGAGCACTCATCAAACTATGCACTCTGAGTGTGATTCCACCTTCCCTGACACACAAGACTCTCAGAAGTAACTAACCCTAACCCTAAACCTAACCCTAACCCTAACCCCAACCTTAATCCTAACCCTAACGTTAATCCTTAATCCCAAAACTAACCCTAACCCTAACCCTAACCCTAACCCTAACCCTAACCCTAACCCTAACCCTAACCCTAACCCTAGTCCTAACCCTAACCCTAACCCTAACCCTAACCCTAACCCTAACCCTAACCCTAACCCTAACCCTAACCCTAACCCTAACCCTAACCCTAACCGTAACCCCTAACCCTAACCCTAACCCTAACCCTAACCTAACCCTCCTAACCCTAACCCCTAACCCTAACCCTAACCCTAACCCTAACCCTAACCCTAACCCCTAACCCTAAAACCCTAACCCTAACAATAACCCTAACCCTAACCCCTAACCCTAACCCTATAACCTTCTAAACCCTAACCCTAACCCTAACCCTAACCCTAACCCTAAACCCAAACCCTAACCCTAACCCTAACCCTAACCCTAACGCTAACCCTAACCCTAACCCTAATCATACACTATCAATGGGTATTTCCATAGTGGTAACCCTAACCATAACCCTAAGCCCAAAAACCTAACACTGACCCTCAATCCTAACAAAAATACTAACCCTAACTCCTAACCCTAACCCTGAAACCCCTAACCCTAAAACATGAATACATGTCTTTTCTAACTAAGGAAACAGAGAACCTTCAAAGGCGACTACAGAAAAGATGTGTTTCAAGAACTAAGTAACATGTGCCTTTTCCAAATGCAATTCTAAATGTAGGAACGTCTGAATCACAACACAGATGTAAACACACTATCAATGGGTATTTCAACATAGTGGTCAATGCGCACTTATCAAACTATGCACTCTGAGTGTGATTCCAGCTTCTCTCACACACAAGACTCTCAGAAGTAACTAACCCTAACCCTAACCCTAACCCTAAACCTAACCTAACATTTATCCTAACCCTAACAACTTACGCTAACCCTAACCCTAAACCTAACCCTAACCCAAACCCTAACCCTCTAACCCTAACCCTAACCCTAACCCTAACCCCTAATCCTAACCCTAACCCTCTAACTGAAATCCTAACCCTAACCATAACCCTAACCCTAACCCCAAACCGTAACCCTCACCATACCCTAACCCTAACCCTAACCCTAACAATAACCCCTAACCCTAACCCTCTAACCCTAACCCTAACCCTAACCCTAACCCTAACCCTAACCCTAACCCTAACCCTACTAACCCTAACACCTAACCCTAACCCTAACCCTCCTCTAACCCTAACCCTAACATTAACCGTACCATACCATAACCCTAACACTAACCCTAACCCTAACCCTAACCCTAACCCTAACCCTAACCCTAACCCTAACCCTAACCCTAACCCTCTAAACCTAAGCCTAACCCCTAACCCTAACCCTAAAACCCTAAACCCTAACCCTAACCCTAACCCTAACCCTAACCCTAACCCTAACCCTAACCCTAACCCTAACCCTAACCCTAACCCTAACCCTAACCCTAACCCTAACCCTAACCCTAACCCTAACCCTAACCCTAACCCTAACCCTAACCCCCTAACCCTAACCCTAACCCTAACCTAATCCCCCTAACCCTAACCCTAACCCCTAACCCT
>JAMJFZ010000849.1:37500-42500 GCA_026225945.1 Cricetomys ansorgei
ACCCTAACCCTAACCCTAACCCTAACCCTAACCCTAACCCTAACCTAACCCTAACCCTAACCTAACCCTAACCCTAACCCTAACCCTAACCCTAACCCTAAACCCTAACCCTAACCCTAACTGTAACACTAAACCTATCACCTAACCCTAACCCTAATCATAACCCTAACCCTAACCCTAACCCTAACCCTAACCCTAACCCTAACCCTAACCCTAACCCTAACCCTAACCCTAACCCTAACCCTAACCCTAACCCTAACCCTAACCCTAACCCTAACCCTAACCCTAACCCTAACCCTAACCCTAACCCTAACCCTAACCCTAACCCTATCCCTAACCCTAAAAACTTAACCCTAACAGTATCCCTAAACCTAACCCTAACCCTAACCCTAACCCTAACCCTAACCCTAACCCTAACCTATAAGTAACCCCTAACCCTAACCCCTCTAACCCTAACCCTAACACTAACCCTAACCCTAACCCCTAACCCTAACCCTAACCCTAACCCTAACCCTAACCCTAACCCTTACCATAACAATAACCCCTAACCCTAACCCTCTAACACTAACACTAACCCTAACCTTCACCCCTAACCCTAAACCTAACCCTCTAACCCTAACCTTAACCCCAACCCTAACCCTAACCCAAACCCTAACCCTAACCGTAACCCCTAACCTTAACCTTAATCCTAACCCTAACTCTAACCCTAACCCCTAATCGTAACCCTAACCTTAACCCTAACCCTAAAACCCTAACCCTAAAACTAACCCTAACCGTAACCCTAACCCTAACCCTAAACCTAACCCTAAAGCCCTAACCCTAACCCTAACCCTAACTGTAACCCTAACCGTAGTAATGTCTAAAACACAACACAGATGTAAACACACTATCAATGGGCATTTCAACATAGTGGTCAATGCGAACTCATCAAACTATGTACTCTGAGTGCGATTCCATCTTCCCTCACACACAAGACTCTCCGAAGTAAATAAACATAACCCTAACCCTAACCCTAACCCTAACCCTAACCCTAACCCTACCCTAACCCTAACCCTAACCCCTAATCCTAACCCTAACCCTAACACTAACCCTAACCCCAACCCTAACCCTAACCCTTTTACTTTAACACTAACCCTATCCCTAACCAACCCTAACCCTAAACCTAACCCTAACACCTAACCCTAACCGTACCCTAACCCGAACCCTAACACTCTAACCCTAACCCTAACCCTAACCCTAATCCTAACGCAACCTTAATCCTAACACTAACACCTAACCCTAACCCTAACCCTAACCCTAACCCTAACCCTAACCCCTAGCCCTAACCCTAACCCTAAACCCTAACCCTAACCCTAACCCTCCCGTAACGCTAAGCTAACCCTAACCCTAACCCTAACCTAACCAACCTAACCCTAACCCTAACCTAACCCTAACCTAACCCTAACTCTCTAACCCTAACCCTAACACTAACCTAACCTAACCTAACCCTAAACCCTAACCCTAACCCTAACCCTAACTAACCCTCTAACCCTAACCCTAACCCTAACCTAACCCTAACCCTAACTAACCCTAACCCTAACCCTAACCCTAACCTAACCCTAACCCTAACCCTAACCCTAACCCTAACTAACCCTAACCCTAACCCTAACCCCCTAACCCTAACCCTAACCCTATCCCTAACCCTAACCCTAACCCTAAAATCCTAACACTAACCCTAAACCTAACCCTAACCCTAACCCTAACCCTAACCCTAAACCAAACACTAACCCTAACCCTAACCCTAACCGTAACCCTAACCCTAACCCGAACCCCTAACGCTAACCTAAGCCTAACCCTAACCCAAACCCTAAAACCCTAACCCTAAACCTAACACCTAACCTAACCCTAACCCTAACCCTAACCCTAAAACCCCAATCCTAAAACTAACCCTACCCTAACCCTAATCCTAACCCTATCCCTAAAACCGTAACACTAACACTAACCCTAAACCTAACCCTAACCAACTCTAACCCAAACACTAACCCTATCCCTAACCCTAAAACCTTAACCCTTACTGTAACCCTAAAGCTAACCTAAACCTAACACTAACCCTAAACATAACCCTAACCTTAACCCTAACTCTAACCCTAACCCTAAAACTAACCATAACCCTAACCCTAACCCTAACCCGTAACCCTAACCCTAACCCACTAACCCTAACACCTAACCCTAAACCTAACCTTGACCCTAACTCTAACCCATCCTTAATCCTAACCCTAACACCTAACACTAAACCTAACCCTAACCCTAACCCTAACCCTAACCCTAACCATAATGCAACCTTTATCCTGACCCTAACACCTAACGCTAACTCTAATCCTAACTCTAAGCCTAACCCTCACCCTTACCCTAAAACCCTAACCCTAACCCTAACCCTAACCCTAACCCTAACCCTAATCCTAACCCTAACGATAACCCTAACCGAAGGAATGTCTGAAACACCACTCAGATGTAAACACACTATCAATGAGCATTTCAACATAGTGGTCAATGCGCACTCATGAAAGTACGCACTCTGAGAGTGATTCCAACTTCTCTCACACACAAGACTCTCAGAAGTAACTAAACTACTTATTGAAACAGCATCTACTAAGAAACACTCTCCTAATACGCCTAACACGTTGAAACACAGTTCCTATGCATTTCTCCACTAAAACATGAATACATGTCATTTCTAAATAAGGAAACAGAGAACCTTCAAAGGCGACTACAGAAAAGAAATGTTTCGAGAAGTAAGTAACATGTGTGTTCCAAATCCAATTCTAACAGTAGAAACGTCTGAAACACAACACAGATGTAAACACACTATCAATGGGTATTTCAAAATAGTGGTCAATTCGCACTTATCAAATGATGCACTCTGAGTGTGATTCCAGCTTCTCTCACACACAAGACTCTCAGAAGTATCTAAACGTAATCGTAACCGTAACCCTAACATTAACCCTAATACTAACCCAACCTTAATCCTAACCCTAAAACCTAACCCTAACCGTAACCCTAACCCTAACCCTAACCCCTAACCCTAACCCCTAACCCTAACCCTAACCCTAACCACTTACTCTAAACTTAAACCTCTAACTTTAACCCTAACCCTATCCCTAACCAACGCTAACCCTAACCGTAACCCTAACCCTCACCTAACCCTAAGCTAACCTTAACGCTAACCCTAAGCCTAACACTAACCAACCGTAACCCTAACCCTAACTAACCCTAACCCTAACCCTAACCCTCTAACTTTAACACTAACACTAATCCATACCCTAACCCTAACCCTAACCCAAACCCTAACGCTAACCCTAACCCTAAACCGTAACCCTAACCCTAACTGTAACACTAAACCTATCACCTAACCCTAACCCTAATCATAACCCTAAAACCCTAACACTAACCCTAACCCTAACCCTAAGCCTAACCCTAACCCTAAAACCATAACCCTAACACTAACCCTAAACCTAACACTAACCCTAACCAACTCTAACCCTAACCCTAACCCTATCCCTAACCCTAAAACCTGAACCCTTACAATATCTTTAAACCTAACCCTAACCCTAACACTAACCCTAACCCTAACCCTAACCCTAAACGAAACCCCCTAATCCTAACCATAACCCTAACCCCTAACCCTAACCCTAACCCTAACCCTAACCCTAACTCTAACCCTAACCCTAACCCTAACACCTAACCCTAACCCCTAACACTAACCCTAAAACTTTAACCCTAACCGTGTCCCTAACCCTAAACCTAACCCTAACCCAAACCCTAACCCTAACCCTAACCATAACAATAATAAACCCTAACCCTAACCCTCTAACACTAACCCTAACCCTAACCCTAACCCTAACCCAAACCCTAACCCTAACCCTAACCCTAACACTTACCATAACAATACCCCTAACCCTAACCCTCTAACACTAACTCTAACCCTAACCTTCACCCCTAACCCAAAACCTAACCCTAACCCTAACCCCTAACCCTAACCTTAACCCCAACCCTAACCCTAACCCTAACCCTAACCCTAACCGTAACCCTAACCTTAACCTTAATCCTAACCCTAACTCTAACCCTAACTCCTAATCGTAACCCTAACCCTAACCCTAAACCCTAAACCCTAACCCTAACCCTAACCCTAACCCTAACCGTAAATGTCTAAAACACAACACTATCAATGGGCATTTCAACATAGTGGTCAATGCGAACCTAACTATGTACCTGAGTGCGATTCCATCTTCCCTCACACACAAGACTCTCCTAACCCTAACCCTAACCCTAACCCTAACCCTAACCCTAACCCTAACCCCTAATCCTAACCCTAACCCTAACCCTAACCCTAACCCCAACCCTAACCCTAACCTTTTACTTTAACACTAACCCTATCCCTAACCAACCCTAACCCTAACCCTAACCCTAACCCTAACCCTAACCCTTAACCCTAACCTTAAACCCTAACCCTAATAACCCCCTAAAACCCTAACCCTAACCCTAACCTTAACCCTAACCCTAAACCTAACCCTAACCATAACCCGTAACCTAACCCTAACGGTAACACCCTAACCCTAACTGCTAACCCTAACCCTAACCTTAACCCTAACCCTAAAACCCTAAACCTAACACTAACCCTAACCCTAACCCTAACCCTAACCCTAACCCTAACCCTAAAACTAACACTAACCGTAACCCTAATCCTAACCCTAAACCTAACCCTAAAGCTCTAACCCTAACCCTAACCCTAAGTGTAACCCTAACTGTAGTAATGTCTAAAACACAACACAGATGTAAACACACTATCATTGGGCATTTCAACATAGTGGTCAATGCGAACTCATCAAACTATGTACTCTGAGTGCGATTCCATCTTCCCTCACACACAAGACTCTCCGAAGTAAATAAACATAACCCTAACCCTAACCCTAACCCTAACCCTAACCCTAACCCTAACCCTAACCCTAACCCTAACCCCTAAT